>CM061537.1:124630996-124652410 GCA_030545055.2 Neoaliturus tenellus
GCGTTGTAACCCGTCGAGTGGCTGCCGGGCACAACGATGGTTAGAGTGGGTTCGGGCTTGGTGTTAAATGATTAAAATCAACCGAGTCTTCTTGAACTTCTGTATTCACAATAAATCACAAAGTCCTGAATTATAACACTTATACAATTTCACTGATGTAACTGAACAAACAAAATTAAAGTCCTGACTAAACAGTTGGCTGCACTGACAGGCTCTCTGAGAACACCTACAGCTACAGGTCCTAACCGAGAAGTGCCGGCTCTGATCCAGAGTCCAGTTTATATACTGGAGGGGGCGCAGCCCTCCTATCAAGAAGGTTCTAGAAACATCTAGAGACATCTTAGACGTGTCACATTAATCTGGCTAAAAGGATAACACAAGTGGTCATTCACTATGAAAAGGGTTGACAAGTGTTCTAATAAATGTCTAATAAAATAGATAGCTAAAAGACAAGGGTCTTCTCTTAGTTTACACTTAACTGTATTACTTCAAGGAGGGGTAGAGATAAGCCTAGCCCATCTGCCCTACAATATACAAAAAGACATATTTATGTGACACTACTTGATAGCTTGATTGAGGTGTCTGGGAACTTCCTGTAAGATAGAGAGTTTAGGAAGGCTCTGGAAACTGGGTTAAAAGGCAAAAATGTGTAAAGGCATTTAGGAGTGGTCAGGGTGTGTGTGAGACCTACAACACCTCCCCCCTTATTTTAAGAAGTGTAAGCTATACATGCTTACGCTTCTTACAAAAGAAATCCTAACTACATAGTGAATACAATATATCAAGAATACAATATCTCAATCAAAAGGACTAAACTACAAAATAATAAATGCATGTGGAAATAAAGAATATAATGCTTAATATGAAGTAATTGAATAAATCACACTACTATTTACAATTCAAATCAATTAAAATCATCAATATAAGTGCGTTTTGTAAGATCCACTGCTTATACTCTTTTGTTCCTAGGTCTTAGGTATTTATAAGTACCTTTACTAATTTCTTTCAATTCATGATCCATTTGTTCTATTTTGTCACTAGTTACTTTGCTCTTGGCAGCACAATCCAATAGTGGAACAGAAGGTTCCGATTTAGTAGATGCAATGTCCTCAATGGAGGCACCATATTGGTATTGTTTAACAACAATAGGTCTACTAGTCATAGTTTGTACTTGTTTCAGGGACTCTTCAACCTTAGACTCTAATTCTTTGCTACAACAATTGAATAAAGGCATTAACAAACACTTAGGAAAACATTTTTTGTACAAATAATAACAAATCCACATAAAACCTACGATACAAATCACATAAGTTAAAACTGACAAATGAGCCATTCTGTTTTCATTGATTTCATTAATGTTATCTTTCTCTAAAACGTTCTTGATTTCATTTAGTCTATAACTAGCTGCATTCAAATCATCAGCATGGCTAACTACAGATTTAAACGATTTTGGTAAAGTTAATACAGGCAAATCATCTTTAATTTTTGTATCAAAATCCATTTCGCAACAATCAAAAGATAAATCAATCGGAGGAATAAACTGTGTAGTTGCATTACTGTCTTACTCACTACTAGGCAATAACATAATTCCTGAGCCATAAGCTTTACATCTTGTGTGCAACGTAAATATTCCTACATGATTTAACTTAATAGAGTGAATATTTGAAGGTAATCCATAGTCTCTACATGTCACAGTTATTGTTTCATCTTCAGGTAAAACATAAAGCCAAGCATTTGATTTACTCATCTTTTGCCATAAGGGCTGTACAATTTTAGCAATCCTTTGGTCACAATTTTTGGCATTGCTGTCTCCTTTAAATAATTTAATCTCACAAGAATCATGCAAATGGGTATGATAGACAGGTGTTGTTTGTTGGCACACATAGTTTGAGTTTTTAACACATTTACATTTAGCAAGGTCATTAGCATCTAAATTTATGTAATATTGTTTCACATCATCTACTCCTAGGTAGTCTGACTTTGGTTGTACAAACAAATATTGGTTGTCTTTAAGATATTTTGGCAATGGAGATACTTTATACAAATCAAATGTCAAATCACTTACTAGTGGTATTACAAAAACATAAACTAGTTTGTTGTCTTGGAAATATGTACATATGGTAAAAATATTAAAGAAAAGGTGAATAGATTCATCATCAACAGATAGCGGAAATGCCAGGCCAGCAGGAAGTTTACCTCTAACTAGCTCAAGCTCATGTTTAAGTGTTCTGAGATTAATGACATTAGTGTTAACCTCACCTTTCCTAGCATCAACTACAGTTTGTACAAGTTCTTTAATATCGATCTCTAACTGAAACAATTCAATATAAACAAGTTCTACGTATTGTGTCATTGTTGTTTGAAACGTAATGTTATTTAGTTTTTTATTAAGAGCTTCCCTACTTAAGTTATGAATACTAACAATTTCATCAAAGGCTTTAATGATAGCTTCCTGGTTAGCATTTACATCGCTCACGGTTTTGTTCATTGTCTTAATTGTTGAAATCATAACTGCTGCCTGTTCCTTTTCCAATTTTGATAATTCATATTGATTGTATGACACTTCCTTAATTTTATCTGAATAATACATGGCATCATCGTGATCCATAACTCCAAATAGAATTTTAGCGGTTTCTCCGATGCTGTCAAACATTCCACGTTTAACTCTTGTTCTTCTTGATTCCTTTTTACCGAGTTGTATCTGTAATTGCTTTACATTGTTCCTAATGTTGTCCATCACTCTTTGCATATTAATTACTACCTTTTGACAATATTCTGAATACTCTTTTGAACAGAATTTCTTGAGTTGATTAAATCTTAATTTTGAATATTCCAATCGATTGTTGTACATGTTGATGTCAATGTAGGTAATTAGTTTCCAGTTTTCATTGCTTAATTGGACTGTTCCTACCTTCTCGAAGAATACTCCTGGATTGTAGCGTATCGCTTGTGTAGTGAAGTATTCGTCATTTCTTTCGTTTTGGGTCTGGGTGTTTGCGTGCGAGGAAAACAGTAGCAGGAATAACCAAATCATCTGTAACACGACGTTACATTTTTAGTCGTGATACTTTTTTAATCTATTTACATGTACCTTAAGTAATTTTTTATTTCCTTTTAAAGTATAATTTACATCTGAATCTTTCTTGACTACAACGTAAGGTCCTATCCACTGTGGACTCAGTTTCTTCGATCGTCCTCTCCGAAGTGTTTCATCGTGCATTAGCACCTTGTCTCCAACGTTAAACTCTTTCGTTGCTGTATCCTTATCATAGATTGTTTTACTTTTTTCCTTTTTTATTTTTAAAGTTTCTTTTGCAACTTGAAAAGTACTTTGCAATCTTTTCTTAAGTTCATCTGCGTATTCATCATAATTGTATTGAGGCTCTGGTTTGGTTTTAATAATGCTTGAAGGTAATTCAGCTTCTCTTCCATGTATTAATGAGAACGGTGTGTGTCCCGTTGAAGTATGAACTGTTGTATTAAATGTGAACATAGCGTAAGGTAACCATAGATCCCAATTGAGTTGATCTTCATCAATATAATGGCGGAGGTATTCTGCCAATGATCTATGACTCCTTTCTAGTGATCCATTTGCCTGAGGGTGATAACTTGTGGTTTGAATTCTTTTAATTCGCAAAAGCTTACAAACTGAAGACATAACTTCACTAATAAAGTTAGTACCGTTGTCACTTAAAAGTCTTTCTGGTGTTCCGTGTCGACAAATAATCTTAGTAGTAAACTCTCTTGCAACTGTGTCTGCTGTTTGATCCTTAATGGGAATTGCTTCCGCATATTTGGAGAAACAATCTTGAAAAGTTAAAATATATTTATTTCCTTGTGCTGTCACGGGAAGGGGCCCAACAATGTCGAGGGCGCATTGTTCCATTGGTCTGTTTAATTCTGTGGATATTTGCATTGGCGCTTTCTTTACGTCTTTAGTGTGAGTTTTATTCTTCTGACAACTGTCACACTTCTTAATATATGCTTCTATGTCATTTCTTAGATTTGGCCAATCATACTTTAATTTCATTCTGTTGTAGGTACGTGCAATACCTTGGTGTCCACCTAAAGTTGCATCGTGATATTCCTTAATAATTTCTTTCTTTTCCTCTTCTGTTAACTCATCATTCTTGATTGTTTGTGCCATATTAATCTCGATTCTGCTGAGTGCATCTGCATTTACATTCTTCTTTCCACTTTTGTGTACAATTGTAAAATCATATTCCATTAGCTTTATGATCCAACGCATTAACCTTGATCCTGGATCCTTTATGCTGAATAACCACTGAAGGGGTTTATGGTCTGTAACCAAAGTGAATTTCGTTCCATATATGTACGGCCTAAAATATTTAACTGCCCAAACTAATGCTGTGAGCTCTTTCTCCGTTGTACTGTAAGATTTTTCTGCCTTGTTCAGTGTACGCGAGGCATACGCTATCGGTTTATCCTCACCGATTTTTCCTTGGCTTAATATTGCACCTACGGCAACATTACTTGCATCCGTTGTAATGATAAATTCCTTTGTGAAATCAGGGTACTGTAAAAGTGGTGCTGTAACCAATTTATTTTTCAAAGTAAGGAAACTATTCTCTTGCATTTCAGTCCAAATGAATTCTCTGTCTTTCTTTAATAAGTCATTTAAAGGCTGTGCTATCTTACTAAAGTCCTTAATAAATCTTCTGTAATATCCTACAAGTCCAATAAATGCTTTAATGTCTTTTGCATTTTTTGGTTTTGGGTACTTCTCAATGGCTTCTGTCTTCTTTGGATCTGGAGCTAATCCATCATCTGTTATTTTGTGCCCTAAATAACTGACCTCCTTTCTTAAAAATTCACACTTATCTGCATTGAGTTTCAGGTTATGCTCTCGCAACCTATCAAATACCTCTCGTAGTTTTTCCTGATGTTCCTTAAGATTTGGTGCATACACAACAATATCGTCCAGGTAAACAAAACATTTAATTCCTTGCAATCCCGTCAAAACGTTATTCATCAGTGTCTGAAAACAAGCTGGTGCTGATTTTAGTCCAAATGGCATTCTCCTATAATTATAATGTCCATAAGGTGTGCTGAATGCTGTCTTGTCCTTATCTGCTTCACTCATTTTAATTTGATGAAATCCACTTGCTAAATCGAGGGTAGTGAAATATTTACTTTTTCCTAGTTGATCTAATATGTCTGTAATATTAGGTAATGGGAATGAGTTACCAATTGTGGCCTCATTTAATTTTCTAAAATCAATTACTATACGCCATTTAACTTGACCTGATGCATCCATCTTTTTTGGTACTACAAGTAGTGGTGCATTCCAGGGACTCTGACTTTTTTCAATTATTCCCTGTTCCAACATTGATTCGACTTGTTTTTGAACCTCCTGTTTGTGTTGTTCCGGAATCCTATATGGTTTTATGTTGATAGGAGCCGTATCCTGTTTTAAGGGAATTGTGTGTTCAATGCTATTAGTGCATGTCAGTTTATCACCTGGTAAGTGAAACAAATCATTGTACTCAGTACAAATTTCTATAAGTGATTTCCTTTCTTCTGGGTTTAGATGTTCCATTCTTAATTGATTTACTACTTCAGCTTGTCTGTCTACTTTAGGATCTTTGTTTTCTTGTGTTTTGTACACATTAATAAAATCTTCGTTATTTTTAATGTCTTCTAATTTACATAATTCAACAGATGGAGTATCAATTTCCACATAGTCTTCAGTTGTGTTTGTGATTGACACAACGCATTTACCGCGTTTACCTTCAGTAAGACTGTTGCCTACAATTACTCCAGGTTTTAGTTCAAAAGATTCGACAATTCCTTCACCTATGCATTTTGTATTTACAAACAATACGTTTTCACTTCTGGGATTTAGTTTTATTTTACTAACATATGGAACCATTTTCCATTTAGTCATTCCTATCTGCATTAATGCTTGTTCATAGTCAATGTTTGCTTTATATTTGCTAAGAAAATCTCTCCCTAGGATGCCATCACTTTTTAGAGGGAAATTATCGTAAACTACTTGAAATGGGTGTTCAATAACCTTTTCATTTAATTTAACTTGCAAGTGTACCGTTCCAATGGTTTTAACTGGATCTTCGGAAACTCCTGTAATTAATTTTGATGTGTTGTCCAATATCTGTGCATCATCCTCAAGATTATTTAATTTAATTATGCTGATGTCAGCTCCTGTGTCTAATAACAAAGATATTGTTTCACAATTTGTATCTGACAATTTCATTTCGACACATTCATGATTTTTCCCGTCATCAATGCGGCCTACTTGTACTGTTTCGCACTCGTTGACGGACCGCCTATCTTCGAGTGCAACTCGTTTCCCTGATTGCGGTTTGTAAACGGCCTTTTCTCAAAATTAAACTTTTTGTTAGACATATCATTTTGACGCTTGTAGCACTTAGCTATAACATGACCTTCCTTACCGCAGTAGTGGCACGTAACAATAGTTTTCACATGATGTTGTTCACGTTTTTCTTTCTTTACAAAATTACTTTTGTTAAATGAGGTCTTCTTAAAATAACAGTTCTGTACCTCATGACCTAGCTTACCACAGTTAGTGCATTTACTACGAGCATCCCTGTGTTTATTTTCTTTCGGTTTGATTCCGAAATACTCCTGACTTTCTCGGTCATTTAAAATATTAATTTCTTCTAGCACGGCGGCTTCCACGGCATCTTCATACACAGAAATATTCTTTGCTTTCATTAGGAATTTAATTGGCTGGCGTAAGCCCTCAATAAAAGCATTGTGTCTCTGTTGCTCAAGTACATCATAAATAGCAGACTTAACTTGGTACGGTTTATTTTCCGTCATTTGAATCGCCAAACTGGACAGAATAGCATTTAACCTCTCTGAAAATGCACGGACATCTTCATCCTTTTGCTGCCTAGCGCTGCTCATTTCCAATTGAAGGTGCGCAATATTTTTCTTGTCTCCATACTTGTCTTTCAAGGCTACTTTTAGTTGATCCCACGAATTAATCTCTTTAAACCGTATGATGTTATACGCATCACCAGTCAGCTTATTTTTAATTATTTCCAACAACAATGACATGTACGCAGGATCTACATGTGCAATTGCAAAATCACCGCAACTAACAAATTTACATAAGTCATCCCGCCTACCATTAAATTCAGGAACAAACTTAGACGCCTGATCTAGATTTAAACATTTAGTTACTTTCTTAGGCATTTTGTTATTGTCTACTGTACTGTCTAATTGTTCATCTACTGGCAAATTAGGCGAATTACTTTGGCTACTAGCATCATCACTTAAATTGTCATTTTCTACTTCTGTAAATATTTGATTAAGCTCTCTATTTAATGCTTCAAAAGACATGGCTTCCGTTATCTGTTAACATAAAATAAATCTATCCACTGACTTTTATTTTAAACGAAGTGAAGTCCAACACAGCGGGCTCCGTCTCTGCGATGCGTTGCTCTGTTGCTGCTGCGACGCTCTGTCTCTGCGATGCGCTGCGACGCTCCAGCTCCGCGATGTTCTGCTACGACGAGGAACCGTCGTCCAACTCCTGGGATGCCGGCGAGCTGTCCTCTTGGCTGGGGCTCCAAAGGGAAGGCGAAGGCGAACCGGTGACTGCCCTGGGGTCGAGTCGTAGTCCTCCTCCGTAGTCCTCTTCAATGCGCAGTTCACTTGAAGTTCTTGAAGTCTCGTTACCCAAGCTCCGTTGCTGTCACTGCGATGATCGATGGTCTTCGAATGACAATTACCCGACCCAAGCACCTGACACCACGATTTAATGTTGTAACCCGTCGAGTGGCTGCCGGGAACAACGATGGTTAGAGTGGGTTCGGGCTTGGTGTTAAATGATTAAAATCAACCGAGTCTTCTTGAACTTCTGTATTCACAATAAAATCACAAAGTCCAGAATTGTAACACTTATACAATTTCACTGATGTAACTGGACAAACAAAATTAAAGTCCTGACTAAACAGTTGGCTGCACTGACAGGCTCTCTGAGAACACCTACAGCTACAGATCCTAACCGAGAAGTGGCGGCTCTGATCCAGAGTCCAGTTTATATACTGGAGGGGGCGCAGCCCTCCTATCAAGAAGGTTCTAGAAACATCTAGAGACATCTTAGACGTGTCACATTAATCTGGCTAAAAGGATAACACAAGTGGTCATTCACTATAAAAAGGGTTGACAAGTGTTCTAATAAATGTCTAATAAAATAGATAGCTAAAAGACAAGGGTCTTCTCTTAGTTTACACTTAACTGTATTACTTCAAGGAGGGGTAGAGATAAGCCTAGCCCATCTGCCCTACAATATACAAAAAGACATATTTATGTGACACTACTTGATAGCTTGATTGAGGTGTCTGGGAACTTCCTGTAGGATAGAGAGTTTAGGAAGGCTCTGGAAATTGGGTTAAAAGGCAAAAATGTGTAAAGGCATTTAGGAGTGGTCAGGGTGTGTGTGAGACCTACAACATATTAAACGTGTTAAATAGAGACCTGTGTTATATGTGTATTCCAACTATGAACTATTAGGATCTATTTAACAATGAAGGATAGCACACTTGCCCAATCAATCTAATGTATCAACTTTTTAACCATCATGATTTGCTCCTTCTCAGAAGTTGTACCGCCGAAATGACGATAAGAAATGGACAAGGGGTCGCTAGCGATGAACCTGCGCTTAACAGACAATAATACTGGTCTTCTGTCAACGAAGGCCCTAACAATGGGACCGTAAAAGCTACAGAATTTGTCTAGTTACCTAACCACAACGATCGGACTGCGTAACACCCAACAAAAAGATAAAAATCACAGATAGAACACTAACAAAACATTTTAGAAGATAGTCGTAGCCAAAGAGTCCAGAAAATGCCAATTGAACTGATATATTTTAGTGACATATAATGGGAAAAGTTTACTCTTGTATATTTTTTTTGTGGGAACGTCCGGGGCTGAATATTTCATTTCCGGAATACCGCGGCCGGATTATCCGGCAGCCGAACCATCCGAGGCCGGGCTAGAGGGCTTCTACTGTATAAGTTTATAAATAAAGGAGTTTGCCTATTCTCCATATGATTGACATGGAAAAAGAGTATGCAGGTTTGCGGCCATGATAATAACAAATACTTCCGTCGCAGCAGACCTGCGTACTGAGAGAATTTCCTACAGATTTTGATATTTTTATTTTACCCACAAATACCATGGGGGTGAGTATGTTGGTTTTGGAAGCATGTGTAAGTTGTACCTTTCCTAGTGAATTTACATACCAAATTTTATCAAGCTATGCCAATAAATAAGAAAGATAGAGAGTTTTGTTTATTTCCCTAAGAATAACATGGGAAACTTATTTTTGGATTTTCTGCATAACCATTTGAGCTTTTAACCAGATCAAAAATTCAAAATACTAAATTGTTTGTTTTTTAGCTGTTTTAAATGGTTCAGGTTAAATTTGTGGAATTTGATAAATTAAGGCCAAAAAAGCCAAAAACCTATTTTTTACAATTTAGAAAACCCTTAAAACCCCGTTAAGAGCTTGCACTACCTGCGTCATCTTGGATTTTTAGTCCCATAAGAACAATGTTAAATTCAAAAAATTACTGTTGTCTTTGAAACACCATATTTCAATAATCTTACATCGGATTTGCATGAAACTTGAAAATGTTCACCAAAAGGGAATAGCGGAGCGCATAGCGTGGATAGATTTTCAATAAACCTACTAAAAATTGTTTAAAAGTGTTTTAAAAATGGTGTAAAATATGTTTATTTTTATTCTTTATTCGAATGGATAATTTTTTTAAATTAAATTTCTATCACGTCAAGCACTAGATACTATGGTAACATTTAAAATGACATTAAGTTTGAAATTTTCCTGAAAAACAAACTCACAGTAATGTTTCAAATTTAACATTGCTCTTATGGGACAAACTGCCGAGATGGCGAAGGTAGTGCAGACTCTTAACACCGCCTGATCATTCTGGTTTGTGAACTCGATAAAGTAAATGCTGCCTTACACCCCAGTATCAAATTTGATCAAAATCTGAGGTTTCGTTCCAAAGTTATCATGTTCACGGACACATTTAACTTATATTCATAAAAGAGGGAATATGTATGTATGTATGTTGCCTATGGACTCCAAAACCGCTCGACAGATTGCAATGAAACTTTCAGGCATTAATCAGCATTATTCAAGGATGGTCTGTGTGTAGTTAAGGTGCAAATCTGTCCAAAGGGCTCTGACCCAGAGGGCATACAATAGTTTGAAAAAATCTGAAAATCTATATTTTGTCTTTTTTTATTGGTTGTTAAGAAACAAATTCAATGAAAAATTATAATTCCAGCGATTTCTTATATATAAGGTGAGAGTAACAGCGAGTAAGAGTAGCGGATGAGATAAACCTGATGGCCTGAGTGAACGTAGCGAACGAGCTTAATTACCAATCAAATGAATTCAATCACGGGTCAAAGCCGTAATGGGAAACAGCTTGTATAGATATATATATTCATTCCACTCACAAAAATGGTCAGTTAAGCATAAACAAACTTGTTCCCAATATGGCGGACAAATAATAAAATTTTCTTTAAATTGATGTTATTATGTAAAATATGATCTTAAAACAATATTTTTAGACATTTTTATTCATAAGATTATTTTATTTTACTAAATGGTTTAGGAGAAATAATGAATTAAAGTTAGCCCCATGTTATATTCTTATGGGACTAAAATTTAACTTCAACTGCCTGTAGCTCCCTAACCATTAAGTTTAGAGAAAGATGTCATGAATGAAAAAATCTTCAAATTGCGTGGTAAATCCAAAAATGACATTATAATTGGGGGTTCATATTTAAAAAATTTTATTTGACTGCCACATTGAAAAATGGCAGCCATTTACAAAATATTTATTTACTTAATTTTAAACTTCTTTAAAAACAAGGGAGTGTTCCCCTTTTAAAGTTTACTGTAAGATGTATATTTTACAAAATCCCAATAGTGGCACAGTTAAAAAACACCCTGAATAAACAAATATATGAATTTAAACGAACGGAGTTTATGGCTTCTGGGAACCTCAAAACAAAAAAGTAACATGGTCCCAGGCGTAGGTCTTACCGTGACTACTACCGTAATAGCGTATTCCCTACAGGAAAATTCGCTAAAAACCAAGATTTTTTTAAACATAAATAGATTGATCTCAATCAAATGAAGGTAAATACCATGTAGGTCCTACCAAGCTAAATACCCAGACATTTTAATATCTCGGTAACCAATGGATATATAGAAAAGTTTTAATGTACTATATCGTGTGTTTTTTCAAACTAATTCCTGTGGTAGAGATAAAAATTTAAAATTTTGCAAAATTACATATGAAAAATGAAAAATACCCCTGTCGCAGCAGACCTGCGTACTCAGCGAATTTCCAAATTAGTAATATTAATTTTTACCACATAAAACTGTAAACCAAATAAAATCACATGCTCATAAATAGGGAAATAAATGTCTATTCTCCTTATGATAAATATAGGGAGAGTATGCAGGTATGCTGCCATGGGGAACACTAAAAGTAGGTTTTAATCATAAAAAAAAATTTATTTCAACCATATGAAGCCATTTACTAAGTTTTATCAATATCTGTCCATTGCTAAAGAAGTTTGCCTATTCTCCATATGATTAACATGTGAATAGAGTATGCAGGTTTGCTGCCATGATAAGCACAAAAAACAAGATTTTTTACCATAAATGGATGAATCTCAACCAAATAAAGCTGAATTCCAAGTTTCATCGAAAAATATTGGTTAATAAGTGAAATATTAAAACATCCCAATTCTCCTTAAGATTAACATTGGAGCCCCAAAATACAATGTACTGTCTTTAGACTTTGTAATATCTCGGTAACCAATGGAGATAGAGCAAAGCTTCAAAATACTAAATTGTGTGTTTTTTTGAGCTAAATCCAATGGTCAAAATAAAAATTTAAAATTTTTAAAATTTACATATGAAAAATGCAAAAAACCCATTTTTGGGGTACAAAACCCCCCAAAACTACCCCTTCCGGTAGGTCGATATGTCTGGTTTACGAACTCATCCCAATAAACGTAAGATTACACATCTCTACCAAATTTGGTGTCGATCGGACCATTTTTACGAGAGTTATCGTGTCTAGGGACACATACATATATACATATATATATATATATATATATATATATATATATATATATATATATATATATATACATATATATATAAAATTTTTAATGACTATTATTTTTGGTCTCTGGGCACCTAAAAACGAAAAAGTAACATGGTCCCGGGCTTAGGTCTTACCATGAGACCTACGGTAATAGCTTATTCCCTATGGGAAATTCGCTAAAACCTTTTTTTGAGGTAAAAAACTACCCTTTCCGGTAGGTCAATAACTGCGATGAACTCATCTTAATAATGGTAGGATTACACATCTCTACCAAATTTGGTCCTGATCGGGCTGTTTTTATCATCGTTTTTATCAATGGATGAAATTTTGATTTTGCAATTAAAATTGTGCGATGAAATCAATAGACTCAACAAGTTTCATTAAGCCACACTTCTATTGAATGGAAATATCTAGATCTGATTTATATATCTATCATATCAACAAACTTACCAAATCAATCAATACCTAGCCTAAATAATAACTTTATACGATAACAATTACAGTAGAACCTCGTTAGCACGACCCTCGATAACACAATTACCTCGATAACAAGTAATATTTTCTAGTCCCCCTGAATTGCCAATAACACTCAATACTAAAAATACCTCTATAGGACGAATACCTTTCACATAAATACCTCGATAGCACGCATTTTTCCAGCTGAAATTAGTGCACTATCAACCTCTATAACACGCATTTTAAAATACCAGAACCTCTATAGTACGAATTGACCCTCGGTGACACGAATCTTTCAGTAATTAAACTCAGTAACACGAACCTAACCTCTATAGCGCGAAGTATTTCGTTACAACACGAATCGTCTTTCTCACGCATCATTCCCACAGCTTGGACAGACATTTTGATGGAAACAATGTCTTTATGCTCAGTTCTAGGAAAACCCTTTCCTACACTTCCTCCCGGAGATAAAATTTATACAGTCAGTTGCGTGTCTGCTGTCAAAACAAACGTTGTTGGTTTTACTTAAAGGTATTAAGGTACGTCGCGTTTAGCAAAGTTTATACAGTACGATACCGGTTTGTGCCGTGCCATTTGTGTGATATCGTGATTTTACGTATCAGTGCGTAGTTTATGAGTGAGAGAGTGTGTGTGGTTAGGGCCATCCCGGAAATTGATAGCTCATTTAACCCTGCAGTAGGCGCGCGGGCTACAGGTGTAGCCCAGTGTTTTTGTTTGTCCCATCAATCCGCTCTGGAGTGTGGTGGAGGGGGTAGCTCGCAGGTAGCTGCTCTTTGCCATCCCTTCTTTCGACTTAGTAGGCCGGAGGCCTTGACCGACTGTGCGTCTCCTTGTCGTTTGCTGTCAAAGTTGTTTGGGCTACACCAGTAGCCCGCGCGACCCAAAGTGTAATGAGTGGGCAAGAACGTAGTTTTTTGTCTGATGCTAACATTTTAGATGAACTGTATGGTGATATCTCATCAGATGATGAAAGTGTGGTGGAAAATGATAGTGACGATGGCGAGAGTGACAATGTAGAAAGAAGAAAACATTTTATCCGACACGGAGGAGATTGGAAATGAAGAAAACCTTTTTGATGAGTCACATGGTGAAGCTATGTCTATTGATGACCATAGTGGAGATGATGAACCTTTGGCTAATATATATTTATATATTATATACATTATATATATATATATATATATATTATATACTTAGAGTAATAGAGTAGAGTATTAGAGTAATAGAGTAATGTATTATAATACATTATTATAGGCTATATATAATATATATAATATATATATATATATTATATATATAATACATTATATATATATATGCATAATTATACATAATAATTATATATATATATATATAATTATAAATAATAATTGTATATATATAATTATACATTATATATACATTATATATATATTATATACTAATATATATTATATACTGGTACAAAACTCTAAAGTAGGGCCTAATACACTCATATAAATGAAAAATTGTTTTTATGATATTTTGCAAAAACTGTACTTTTTTATACATTAATTTATTATAGAGCTAAATCTTTGAAAATCAGGGTTTTTTTATCCTTTATTGTAAAGTTAACAACTTTATCATCAAAAGTAATAACTTTATTTTATATGTCATAGTACATTTTTTTTTGTTTTGAGCTATTAAAGTTAGTAGTTTTTTATTCTCCATAAATATAAAAAACAATATTGATTTTTTTTCATAATAAACATTATCATATTACGTCTTTTTATTTATTTCTATACAACCAATCCCCTAGACAAGTTAATATTGAATTTAGGATTTCTAAAAAATACCAAATATAACATTTATAAAAAAAAATGTTCATGGGCTACAACAGTAGCCCGCGCACCCTAATGTGTTACACTTGACCGCGCGCCTACCGCAGGGTTAACTACGTTCACGTGAGTAACACGAAACAAACCAAAATTAATGACTACTATTTCACAAACTTTAAATAACTTTAAATACCTTTAACTTAAATACTGTATAGGCCTACAGTAAATGATCAATTGAGAAAATTTATACTGTATAAAGATTTTTTACTTTCTTTGATTTATACAAAGTATTTTACTAGCCTAAATTTCGTATTTTTCTTTTAAAACATTTATTAATTGTTTAAAGTTTTTATAATACTGTATTTTTTCACAGCAATAAAACATTATGTTTTATATGTGTGTTTTTAATTTATGCTTGATTTCGTAAATTTTCAATGAAATATTTTTAGTGACGCTTTATTAAAATTATAGGTAGGGGGGTACGAGTTTAAAAACTAACTCTGTCAGTGTGCACCTTGATAAGACGAATTATCAGCAAAACGACGTTGATAGCACGAAACTTGATTAGACGAGCACCTTGATAAGACGTTTGTTTTGTGTGACCCCTTGAGAATCGTCTTATCAAGGTTCTACTGTAGTAACTACCGTACCCCTATTTTGTTTAGATTTGTATTCCCACATTTAGGCTTTAATAAAAAACAAACCATTTAACCTAACATAATCAATATCAACAAAACCAAAACATAACTAATCATAATGACATAACAAACATAGAACATAAGAACAATTAGGCCTACCTATGTATCTTACTTAAATGTGGACTTTCCTGGGCTTAGGATGGTTCCTCATGTTAATAGATTTTAGTTGAGGTTAATGTTAGTTTTTGTTAGAGTAAATTTTTTCATGCTAAGTTAAATTTTGTATTTTACGCAGTAATTTTCAGTCCTATTCAATTGAAATATCGATATATATTTTCATTCAATAGTAGTGTAGGCGCTGTATGAAACTGTACCCACAACAACGATATTGAGGTAAGATATAGGCCTACGAACAATGAAACCTAACAATCTAACCGTAAGCCTCCTTCACTTTAATGGAAAGCAATATTTATAACAACAAAATCAATTGTTTTGGAAACATTTAAAAGCCATATTCCCTTAAGTTAATACAATTTGGTAAAAAATACACCTTGCTGATTCGTATTTAGCAGCATATTTGTGTGACGACGCTATATTATGAAGTCTGCATCTCTTGACAACTAAGACCTACAAATAAAAACTTATAGGTAGTTTGTTTTTTGTTTTCCTTTAATGTAATTAGGCTATATTACTTAAAATTTGGGCGAAACTTCGTTATCCGACTCCACCATTAGGCCTATAATCGATGTGGAAATTTCAATATTGCGATGATATTGCTATTTTATACGATACAATTACACGATACGTTTAGGATTTTATCACCTGATAGTTTTGTTATAATATAATTAAACATACCATTTGACAATAAAACAAATTTAGGCCTAAGTTATTAAAAACAAGTAATTGAAAAAAAACAAGTAAATATTGTAACTAATGTACGGTAACTTGTAACATTATCAAAGAACAAAAAATAAACTAACCAAGTTTATTGTGTAGGTGTATCTTAATTGTGAAAAGAAGGAGACTTCGTTAGACCTAAAGAGGCGTCACACAAATGCTGCCAAATACGAATCATAAAGGTATTTTTTTGGCTAATGTAATCGAGGTAATAAGCCTATGTGTTTGAAATGTTTCCAATCACCATTGATTTTGTTGTTATAAACATCGCTGTCAATAAAAGTGACGGAGGTTTATAGTTAGACTGTTAGGTTATATTATTATTATGATACATTTCTTAATTCAATATTATTGTTTTGTTGATTTGTTTTCATCGCACAATTTTAATCGCAATAGGCCTATAAAAATTTCCACATTGATAAAAACGGTGGACTTGGATAATGAAGCTTCGCCATAATTTGTACTTGTTTTAGTTATTTTCGGTTACTTATGTGCAGTATATTTGATTTATTGTCGCAGGACATTTTAGAACAACACTGAATCAGGGTAGGCCTACCTTATAAAATCGTAACTGTATCATGTGATTGCATTATCGATAAAATAGCAATATTTTTGCAATTTTTAAATTTCAACCATTGATAAAAACTATGGAGTAGGATATCAAACTTTTACCGATCTATCTAGGCCTGTCTCTAATTACTTATCCACTAAAAACATATGTTAACATTCTCAATTACTCTTAAAATAACCAATGGTAAATGGCAGAGATCCTCATTAAGTTATATTCGACTACTGTACATGTCAAGTAAGCTCTGCTTTTTACACCAAACATTAGCCTAGTAACTTAAGCCTCAAGTCCTTCACATAACACCCACAACAAGTTGTCTTCCGTATTAAGTTACTTACCCAACCGGGACTTTTTTTGGTTTATTTGAAAAGCAAAATATGTTCCATTAGATTAATTTTAATAGGGTCTAGCCTATATGAATATAATTGTTACAGTTAATTGGTTTGGTTAACATATTGGCAGATTCACAATTTGCCAATTAGCGCTTCTGAGTTAGGCCTACTTCAAAAAGTGAATTAATTAGTCTACACTATGAAAGTAACAGGAATGATACAAACATAGCCTTTGTGGTATTCTTCTGTAATTCATGATTTATACTGCTTTTCAAGGTGTAAGGTACCCACTAAAATCCAAAATGTAATGAATACACATTGATACACAACACAACCTGCACAAAGAAATAAAACAAGTGACCCCCTGGCCCTAAAAAGGCTTTGCCTACCAAAAGTTGTCAACGTCAAGAAATAAAACAATCTAGAACTTACTGTTCAATTTACTTCATAAAACACTTTTTTAAGAAAAGACATTAATTAGTTGTGTATACAATGTAGTTGATTTTCGTTACTCAAATAAAATTTAAACCTAATTGGAGCCGTCAATATGACATTTCACATAACCTCAACTTTGTTTACGTTTTTTATGCGACTACTTCACTCCGCTCATTCGCTCCGTTCTGAATCCAATAATTTGGACTGGCCTGGAATATAGTCGGTCAATAGACCAATCAGAAGGTCTCAGTCTTGATTGCTAAGACTCGCAAAGACGTTGCTAAAAAGTAAACACCGCACCGACCACTAAAAATGTCTCCAATGCATTTCTTATGGGAAAAATTAAAAAGTCACATTTTAAGATTATTTTATTAATATCCAACCAAATACTTTCAACAACGAAAGGGTTCTTAACAGTTGCATAAAGAATATACGACTGAAATTTGAGGTCAATCTGTTACTTCTATCGAGCGTAATCGTCGGACAAAGAATTAGCACTATGAGTCACTCTAGGTCTATTCTTCGAATAGACAAATATGTGTAGTATTTATTTATTAGTAATATTCACAACTGGACTGGATTGGTCGGATGTCATTGATTTAGAACTAAATCTAACTACTGTAGCCAATTTTTGTATTGTGTCAAAATAAACTGCTCGATTTTAAGCAACAAGTACACTAGTAATAATAATAAATCTTTTTGCCATAAGGAAACACTTCAATGACAAAGTTACATTTCAGTAAAAATTAAGTCACAGATTTTTAAAAGCTCAATTTTGTGACTATTTTTGGGTTTCAATCATCTTTTTGGTTGTCAGCTAAAGACTTGTCATATAAATAAAAATTATTAAAAAAAACACACACCACACAATAAATGCACAATTATTGTCCCGAACTTGAAAACCGTTTCAACTTTGTTTTAGAACTTAGTTATGTTTGTATAGAAGTAAAACTGTATCCTGTAATGCCGTACAGAATCCAATATCATAGACATCGTGATGGAGAAGTGAAAACGCCGCCAAAAATTCACAGAACACCTAAGATTTGTTCTAAACAATTTTGCAGAAGTTTATATTTAAAAAATACAAATTTAGCATTTTTAGAGGTAAAAAAAGGTATTTTGAAAATTATAAGGAGTACCGTGAATAAAACATCTGAGCGTTATTCTACACTGATTATTGGCGGCGAAACTATAGCTATTTGTGTAATAAGAGCGTAAAGTACGTCATTGCCACTAGAGAATTGTAGATGGCAGCACGAAGCGCCAGCTGAGTGCGGCCAAACAATTTGAGAGCGGCAATGACTGTTTGCGCTACTGCGCTAGTAATACACACAAGATTTTTCCTACCAACATAATTATTGTTACATATTACATGTTTTATTGTATACAAAATGTCATTAAATTATTTTTTATTTGTTTCTGTCTGAACATAATGTCAACTATCAAACATAACCTCAAACTAAAAAATAAGCAATTATTAGTAAACAACAACAATGATAACAGCTGTAGCATAGTTTGTAATATCAGCTGATTTAAAATTGCTGTTTGATCTAGCGTGTGGTAAAGAATCATTGCCGCTCTAGAGCGGGAAAGAAACGGAAACCGGAAATGAACTGTTTTGCATAGGGGTTACGCAGGTATGGCAATGCAATTATTTCCATGCAGTGGTAGGAAAAAATCGTTATGACATTTTACATTGTATAGTTGGGAGATGACTTGTTGGCCGGCTAGGGAAAAAGGGATTGAAAGAGGTTACCCCCTTCCTCAGTGAATTCTAGCTCTCCTATTGGTTAATTTTTAATGTCTTATTTTATTTCAATGCTATTTAACAGCTGATAGTGGTAGGGGTATCTTCCCCTTCACTAGCCAACAAGTCATCTCCCAACAGTAGCCTACACAGCGAGCACAGAACAAAAATTGTTGTTCTGTGCTCGCTGAGCCTACAGTATAAACGTGCCAACGCGCCCTGATTGTAAATGTTCTCTACCGAGTCACAAGTGTTCGTAGTTCCGGCAGTCTCCGCTAGGTTGCTGCACCAACTAGAGCGCGCTACTGCGTTATTAGTAACATTAATCATAAAATGTAACAAATGTTTAAAGGACTAATTCCTATTGTACAACACAAATATATACAATGATGTTTATGTTGTTATTAAAAAGTTTGAAAAATCATTAACGTTTGAATTCGGATTAAACTGGAGTTCTAACATTTAGTTCTCGTCTACGACAAAACAAATTCATTTGTAGTCTACCCTAGGGTTGCGAGCATTGGTTAGATCCTTTCCAGATCAAATGAGGGATGATGAACGGGTATTTCTCACACGTGTGAGACGCCTGAGCCCTGAAATGTTACGACACTTTCAGGCCAAACCCCTCTGACCTCATTTACTTAGGATCAAATCTTGTATTATTCATTATAAACCTTTTTCACAGTTATTTGTTCTAAGATCAGGCTGTGAAAGAAGCGTTTCATTATGTTATATAACGTTGTTTTATTGTTACCAATTTTGTAACCCACAAAAGACCTGTAAAAACTTGACAACTTCTTTGTATACAAAACGAACTAGGGGTTGAATTGCAAAGTTAATAATTTTACATCTACAACCTATGTCAAGAAAATTCTACTTGACAGACTCTTAGAGATATGTTTTCTACACGTCCCCACAAACTCGTTGTATCCTTTTCCTTTTGTATATCGCTATTAAGAGTGTTCTTTCAGAACATCCTCTTTTTCTCTTACCTAGGATACCGAGCATTTGCTTGGTAAACTGGGTTAATGATTAACGTCAATATTACTTCTCTTTGCCGATATCTACTCTGAAATGCCAAGTCCAAAAAGCTTGTTCCTCATCGACATTATTTCGTTTGCTTCACTCACTATCCTTTCAGTTTCACAATTTTTTAATGACCTAAAAATGTTGCAGTGTGATGAAATTTGTTGAACAATATGTTGGAAATTTTACAAGTTTGTTTACTTCTACAGTAATGAGATAATTTTATCATTGTTTATCTTTTTAATTTTTATTATTATTATAATACAAATTAACAAATGAATTATTTTTTGTTCTTTTACTTTATTTTAAAACTGGTTAAAACTGATAAACAGATTTAAGTATGTAAAAAATATGATTTAGTAACTGACCATACTGTACACATTTTTCGCACTCTGATAGTTGAGTCAGATAGTTTTATTTAGAGCATTTCTTTAAAATAAGCTATTAACATTTTGTAGGAAATCACTTTTTGAGAGCATTGTACATACATACATTATTATATTTAAAATTTTTGTAAAAATATTTTTCAATATAAATTATGTTTTTAAATCCACCCTCATCTATCAAACCCATTTTTTTCTTGTGTCGGTAAAGGTTTTTTTACAATAGAAATTTGTTGTTAAAATTGATCCCTCACACCGAAATTCTCGAGGAGGATCAAGTTTAAAAACGGCCTTATGAGTTTACAAAAGAGTTCTTAAAATTTGCAGTCAGGTGTATTTGCTACAGTATAGGCCTAACTCATGATCTATTTTGTGATTTGTTTAGTTGATTTTTGTACTTTATTTAAATGGAAAACTTTGTTCAGCTGTAAAAATTAATTTTTAATGTTGCTTTTATAATAATATAACATTTGATCATTTAAACTAAAATACTAAACGGTTATATTAGAATACGAGAAAAGGAACAGTATAACAATTCAGACGACGCCAGTAACGAAAGATTTATTGTTTTTAAAATTGGAATTTTTTTAAATCGAGCTGTTTCATAAAAAGTTTTATGTTATAGCTTCTTCCGCCATTCCTCTTTCGTTATCACGGATTCCCCAAACCTGGAAGAGCGGTTCTTATAACCTTGATTCCTTTTTCTTTCTAACCTGATCGCAAAAAATTCTCGTCTGTCCAGAATTACCCAGTACGCCTTCATTTTTCTACAGATTATATGCTTTACTCAACTGTAATACGGCCTGCGTCGTCAGGTGCGTTGGTGGTTTATCAGGTTTTGTACTTTACTTTGTATTGCAAGGGGTTTTAGTGTATCAATAATTAATCGAATTTCTTGGTAGCTCTTTATTGACTAAACAAATAAGTTAATGTGGT